>CAUYLG010006718.1:0-29002 GCA_963573385.1 Cacajao melanocephalus | reverse complement strand
TTTTTTCTTTTTTTTTTGACAGGGGCTTTTTTTATTTTTTCCTTTTTTTTTATTTTTATAATTAAAATAAAAAAAAAAAAAAAAAAAAAGAGACAGGGCCCTCTCTGTTGCCTAGGCTGGAGTGTAGTGGCGCAATCATAGCTCACTGCAGCCTTGACCTCTGGGCTCAAGTGATCCTCTCACCTCAGCCTCCTGAGTAGCTAGGACTACAGGTGTGCACCACCACACTCTGCTAATTTTTAAACTTTTTTGTGGAGACAACATCTTGCTTTGTTGTCCGGGCTGGTCTTGAACTCCTGGTTTTGAGCACTTCTCCCATCTTGGCATCCCAAAGTGCTGGAATTGCAGATGGGAGCCACTACACTCAGCCAGAAATTTTTCCTAAGAATAGTCTCTGTTTCCTCCAAGTTACTTTTCTACTTGTTTGTTGTTTGGCATCTGTCTTCCATGTTATAGACTTTTCTCAAATGTTTGATGATCCTCAACTGCCTACTCATGTTTAAGAAGAGAGCACTAAAAAGCCACTTGGAAGCTACATGAATAAGTAGGATTTACAGAATGAGAAGTAATGGACAGAGGCTACCCCTTTCTCTCCACCAGACCAATGCATCTGTGGGCTCAAGCAATCATCTACTCCTGGCAGTGACTGTCTTTGCTAACACCTCCCTCGACTGGCTCCTCCTCCTGGTCTGCATTGTATTTGTGTGTTTTTTTTTTTTTTTTTTTTGAGATGGAGCGACTTCTACCTCCCAGGTTCAAGCGATTCTTGTGTTTCAGCCTCCCGAGTAGCTGGGATTACATGCCTGTCTCAGCCTCCCAAAGTGCTAGGATTACAGGTGTGAGCCATCATGCCGGCCTGAATTTTAAAAGAGCAATCTCTATTTGTATTGCAAATGTTGGTGTTAGACAGAAATCAGAATTCTAAAGAAAAAAATCTAAGAAAGAACAAAGTCAAGGTTGTGTTAATGTTATTTTTTTCTCTTTTTTTTTTTTTTTTTTTTGAGATGGAGTCTCGCTCTGTAGTCCAGGCTGGAGTACAGTGGCACAATCTCGGCTCACTGCAACCTCCACCACCCGGGTCACAGTTCTAGCAATTCTCCTACCTCAGCCTCCCAAGTAGCTGAGATTACAGGTGCAAGCCATCACGCCTGACTTATTTTTGTATTTTTAGTAGAGACAGGGTTTAGCCATGTTGCCCAGGCTGGTGCTGGGATTACAGGTCTGAGCCACCATGCTTGCCTCCACAAAGTTGATAAGGGAGTCCTTGAGCCAAAGTCAGCCTGCAAAGGGGGCCACGCCTCCCAGGAGTGTGTCTGCCTTGGTGTTGCCTTGGTGTCCTGCTGCATCCAGTCCCTAGCGGGAGCAGCCTATGGGCAGTCACACTGTACCCAAGCATACTGGTGAATTTCAGAGAACAGCAGCTGGGGTCTTTGGTCAATTATGTTACAAAAAAGAGGCCTATGAGGCATGTTCTCATGGCCACCATGTTTGCCATCACTGGAGTATTACGCAGCACTAGAGCTATTCAGACACCCAGAAAGAGGAAGCAGGAAGCAGGAGGGGGTTGTCCACTTGCAGGAGGTTGTCCGCTTGCAGCCTTGAAGGAGATGTGGAAGACTGAAAAGGCACGCGCATGTTGCAATTCCCCATGGATAATGCCAATGCCCAATCCGTCCTTCTCTTCCCATCCTTTTCATTTTGAATCTTGGGGCCCCTGGGGAGACTTCCCTTACCTAAGCAGGCCGTTGTCAGAGCCTTCTCTGCAGATTTTTTTCTTTTTTCTTTTTCTTTCTATTTTCTTTTCTTTTCTTTCTTTCTTTCTTTCTTTCTTTCTTTCTTTCTTTTTTTTTTTTTTTTTTGGATACAGATCCTCATTCTGTGGCCCGGGCTAGAGTGCAGTAGTGGGATCTCGGCTCACTGCAGCCTCCACCTCCCAGGTTCAAGTGATTTTCACATCTCGGCCTCCTGAGTAGCTGAGACTCCAGGTGCACACCATCAACCTGGCTAAATATATATATATACATATATATATATTTATATATATATATACATATATATATTTATATATATATATACATATATACATTTATATATATATACATATATATATATTTATATATATATATACATATATATATATTTATATATATATGTATATATATATAGTATTTTTAGCAGAGATTGGGATTCGCCACGTTAGCCAGGCTAGTCTTGAACTCCTGACCTCAGATGATCTGCCCACCCTGGCCTCCCAAAGTGCTGGGATTACAGGCGAAGCCATGGCGCCCGACCCTCTGCACAATCTGATCATGAAGGAAAAAAAAGATTTAAAGACACGAAATCATTGAGCTTCTTAGCAAAATGATCAAGGCAAATCTATACATCCACATTGACAAATCCAACCCATTCACATAGTTTCCAAAGAGCTTTTCAGTGCCCCGTTCCTAAACATGAGTAGACAGCTAAGGATCATCAGACATTTGAGAAAAGTCCATGGCATGGAAATAGATGGGAAATACCACACAAGCAGGAAACGGCAACCTAGAGGAAACGGAAACTATCCGTAGAAAATAAAACTGCCAAAAACCTATCGGTATTCTCTGAGACAGAAGATGTGGCACCCATGAAACAAAATGGAGTGTTTTAAGAAAGGAACATTCAGAGAACAAAAGAGAGGTCTTGGAAATTAAAAGTGTAGTAACAAAAATGAAAAATTTAACAGATGCTATGAAAGAGAAGCTGAGAATAGCTCCTGAAAGTAGAGCAAGAGGATGTATATAGGAGGAAAATGATAAGAAAATTAGAGAAGCTTACAGGTAGAACAAAGCCAGAATA
The DNA here is from genome assembly GCA_963573385.1 of Cacajao melanocephalus. Classification (NCBI taxonomy): domain Eukaryota; kingdom Metazoa; phylum Chordata; class Mammalia; order Primates; family Pitheciidae; genus Cacajao; species Cacajao melanocephalus. Next base: position 26,167 of record CAUYLG010006718.1, on the reverse strand, counting down.
TTAGGAGTTACACGAGAAAAGATACAATGGAAGGAGGAAAATTATTAATCACATGATTCAAAAAGATTTCTCAGAGTTGAGGGATGTGAGCTTGTACACAGAAAGGTCAACACACAGTGTCCAGCCCATGATGTGGATATAGAACAAAAACAAAGCCCACCCAGCTAGGTGTGGTGGCTCATACCTGTAATCCCAGCACTTTGGGAGGCCAAGGTGGGCAGATCACTTGAGGTCAGGGGTTTGAGACCAGCCTGGCCAACATGGTGAAACCCTATCTCTACCAAAAATATAAACAAATTGGCTGGGCACACTGGCACATGCCTGTAGTCCCAGCTACTCTGGAGGCTGAGGCAGGAGAATCACTTGAACCCGGGAGGCAGAGATTGCAGCAAGCTGAGATTGCACCACTAAACTCCAGTCTGGGTGACTGCAGTGAGACTTTGTCTCCAAAAAACACAAAGCCCAATTGTATGAAATGTCAGAACATTTTGTAAGGAAAAATATTTAGATCTTTCCTTAAAAAAGAATCAGAGAAAATGATGGCATTGGACTTCTCAGTGGTAATACTGCAAGCTAAGGGACAAGGGAACAATGCTTTTGAAATGTTGAGAAATGGTTTCAAATAGAGAATTGTATATCCAGCCAAACTATTATTTCAATTGGAACTAAATGAAGACATTTTCATACATGAACAATCTCAAAAACTGGCCACCCCTCTATTTTTTCACTGAAAGTTACTGGAGGATGTGTTCCATTAAAATGAAGTGTTATACTAATAAAGTAGAATATATGAGAGCCAGGAAACAGAGGATCCAGTAGAGGGAGACAAAACAGTGAACAGTGCATAGAAAACTAAGGGAAAACAAGGACATATATTAACACCAAGAACAAGAAAAGGTCATTAGGGACGAAAAAGAAACCTGACTGTTCTGTGAATGTGGTTTACATTACCGTAATAACAACAGTGAATCTGACTAAACTATTTTATTTTATTTTTTGTGACGGAGTCTTGCTCTTGTTACCCAGGGTGGAGTGCAGTGGCATGATCTTGACTCTGCCTCCTGGGTTCAAGTGATTCTCTTGCCTCTCAGGTTCAAGCAATTCTCCTGCCTCAGCATCCTGAGTAGCTGGTATTACAGGCACTTGTCACCATGCCCAGCTGCTTTTTTTTTTTTTTTTTTTTTTGTATTTATAATAGAGACGGGGTTTCACCATGTTGCCCAGGCTGGTCTCAAACTCCTGGGCTCAAGTGATCCACCTGCCTCAGCCTCCCAAAGTGCTGGGATTACAGGCATGAACGACCATGCCTGGCTTAAACTATTTTATTTTGCTTTATTTTAATTTTTAGAGACCGAGTCTCGCCCTGTCACTCAGGCTGGGTACAGTGGCATGATCACAGCTCACTGTAGTCTTGAACTCTTGGCTCAAGGTGAGAACTTCCCACTTCAGTCTCCCACTGACTAAAGTCTTCATAAAACTCTCATGTGGGAGGATGAGAAGAGTGAGTGGTTATGTATGGTAGTCATAGTAGGGCTTAGAAAAGACCTAAATCCTTGTCTTTCTTAGTGGAATGTTGATAGATTATACTTTTCTTTTTTTTAACTTTTAAGTTCAGGGCACATGTGCAGGTTTGTTCCACTGGTAAACCTGAGGGTTTGTTGTACAGATTGTTTTGCCACGCAGGTATTAAGCATAGTACCCATTAGTTATCTTTCCTGATCCCCTCCCACTTCCCATCCTCCATCCTCTAACAGGCCATTTTTTCCCCTTTAGGTGTCCATGTGTTCTCATCATTTGGCTCCCACTCATAAGTGAGGCCATGAGGTATTTTGTCTTCTTTCCTGCATTAGTTTGAGAAGGATAATGGCCTTCAGCTCCATCCAGGTTGCTGCAAAAGACATGATCTCATTCTTTTTTACAGCTGCATAGTATTCCATAGTGTATATGTACAACATTTCCTTTATCCAATGTACCATTGATGGGCATTTAGGTGGATTCCATCTCTTTGCTATTGTGAATAGTGCTACAATGAACATACAAGTACATGTGTCTTTATAATAGAACAGTTTACTTATAACTTTAAAAAAATGGCAGTATAAGGCTGGGCACAGTGTCTCATACCTGTAATCCCAGTACTTTGGAAAGCTGTGGTGGGTGGATCATTTGAGCCCAGGAGTTTGACACCAGCCTAAGTAATGTGGCAAGACCTGTCTCTCTCTTAAAAAAAAAAAAATTAGCCAGGTGTGGTGACATGTGCCTGCAGTCCTAGCTACTTGGGAAGCTGGTGTGGGAAGATCACCTGAGCCCAGGAGATTGGGGCTGCAGTGAGCCAAGATCACACCACTTCACTCCAGCCTGGGCAAGAGAGTGAGACTCTGTTTAAAAAAAAAAAAAAAAAAAAAAGGCAATATAAGTAGGTTACTTAAGATATTCCAAGGCAAACATCCAAATAAACAGTTAAAAAATGTCCAAATAAACAGTTAAAAAACAGTTAAAAAATAAAAAACAAGTTAGTTACTTCCAACATACAATGGGGGTATAGGCATTGAGTAAATACTCCCATTCCAAAATGAAGAAATAGAAAGGGGCTACAGACTCCACACAAGTTTGAAACCCAGAAGGGCAGTCATTAAATCTTAAAGCTCTCAAATAATCTCCTTTGACTCCATGTCCCACATCCAGGCCACACTGATGCTGCTCTGCCTGTGTGGCTTTGCTGTGTTCAGCCCCCAGTGACTGCTCTCACAGGCTGGTATTGAATGTCTGCAGCTTTTCCAGGCACATGGGGCAAATTGTTGGTGGATCTACCATTCTGGGATCTGGAAGACAGTGGCCCTCTTCTCATTGCTCCACTAGGTAGTGCCCCAGTGAGGACTCTGTGTGGGAGCTCCAACCCCACATTTCCCCTCTACACTGCCCTAGTAGAGGCTCCCCATGAGGGCTCTGCCCCTGAAGCAGGCTTCTGCCTGGACATCCAGGCTTTTCCATACATCCCCTGAAATCTAGGTAGAGACTCCCAAGCCTCAACTCTTTCATTTTGTGCACCTGCAGGCGTAACACTATGTGGAAGCCACCAATGCTTATGGCTTGCACCCTCTGAAGCAGAGGCCTGAGCTCTGGGCCACTTTGAGCCATGGCTGGAACTGGAGTGACCAAGATGCAGGGAACAGTGTTCAGAGGCTGTGGAGGGCAGTGGGTCCTGGGCCTGTCCCGCAAAACTATTCTTCCCTTCTAGGACTCAGGGCCTGTAATAGGAAGCGCTGCTGTGAAGGTCTCTGAAATGCCTTCAAGGCCTTCTCCCCGTTGTCTTGTCTATTTGCACCTGGCTCCTTTTAACTTATGTACATTTCTTCAGCCTGCTTGAATTTTCCCTGGAAAAATAGGCCTTCTTTTCTACCACATGACCAGGCTGCAAATTTTTCCAAACTTTTACACTTTGCTTCCCTTTTAAATATAAGTTTCAACTATAGGCCATTACTTTGCTCATGTATATCTGATAGGTTGTTAGAAGCAGCCAGGCCACATCTTCAACACTTTGCTGCTTAGAAATTTCTTCTGCCAGATACCCTAAATCATCACTCCCAAGTTCAAATTTCCACAGATCCCTAGGGCAGGGGCACAATGCAGTCAAGTTCTTTGCTGAGGCATAACAAAAGTTACCTTTGCTCCAGTTCCCAGTAAGTTCCTCATTTCCATCTGAGACCTCCTCAGCCTGGCCTTCACTGTCCATATCACTGTCAGCATTTTGGTCACAAACATTTAACCAGTCTGTAGGAAGTTCCAAACTTTCTCTCATCTTCCTGTCTTCTTCTGAGCCCTCCAAATTCTTCCACTCTCTCTCCATTACCCAGTTCCAAAGTCATTTCAACATTTTTAGGTATCATTAAAGCAATGTCCCACACCCAGTTTTTAGGTATCATCGCCTTAAAGGTAACATTGCCATAAAGAAATACCTCAGGCAGGGCACTGTGGTTCATGCCTATAATCTCAGCACTTTGGGAGGCTGAGGTGGGCGGATCACTTGAGGTCAGGAATTTGAGATCAGCTTGGCCAACATGATGAAGACCTGTCTCTACTAAAAACACAAAAATAAAAATTAGCCGGGTGTGGTGGTATGCACCTGTAATTCAAGCTACTCAGGAGGCTAAGGCACAAGAATCACCTGAATCCGGGAGGCAGAGGTTGCAGTGAGCCAACATTGCTCCACTGCTCTCTAGCCTGGGTGACACAGTGAGACTCTGTCTCAAAAAAGAAAAAAGAAACACTGCAGACTGGGTAATTTATAAAGAAAAGAGGTTTAATTGACTCACGATTCTGTAGGCTGTACAGGAAGCATGACACTGGCATCTGCTTGGCTTCTGGGGATGCCTCAGGAAATTTACAATCATGGCAGAAGGTGAAGAGGGAGCAGGCCATGTCTTACATGAAAGAGCAGAAAAGAGACCAACCAAGGAGGTGCCACACATTTTCAAACATCCAGATCTTAGGAGAATTCACTATCATGAGAATAGCACCAAGTGGATGGTGCTAAGCCATCAGAAGGAACCCACCCCCATGATCTAATCACCTCCCACCAGGCCCCACCTCCAGCAATGGAGATTACAAGTGAACATGAGATTTGGGTGGGGACACAGATGCAAACCATATCACTAGTGAAGTGAGATGTTGCTAGAAAAGTTGACAGGGACCAAGTCCTGAAGGGCTCTCTTTGTTTTGAATTTTATTCTGGAGAGTATAGGGATTCATGAAAGGATTTTAAGTTAGGGGATGTGATAACTGGGTTTATGTGTTGTAAGAATAATCCTGCAACCATTGTAGAGGAAGGATGGGAGGAAGATAATGTCAAAGCCGGAGAGTCCATTTACAAATTAACTGTCCCAGACCAGGCATGAAACGACAAATATTCAGTTAAATCAGTTCCAGTGTATACAGAGAGAAAGGAATGGAATTCAAGCACCTCTGCCCTTCTCACTCAGAAAGGTATCATTGGAGGCCTAATGAGGTGCTAGAATTCTCATGCCCACACAGTAGAGATATGGAGCACCCTAGCTTGGTGTCAAAGGAGGCTGAGTGGGAATCTGGACTTTTACCCACATCTGGCAGTAACAAGGCAGCAGTGCTCCCTTCTCCTGCTGGAGTGGTGTCACGCACACACAAGAAAGCCAGCCAAAAAGAAGGTTAAGATCTAGAGTTTCATAACACAATACCCAAATGTCCCGGATTCATTTGAAAATGAGTGCCATATCAAGAACTAGTAAATCTCAAACTGAATGAAAAAATACATATAATCAATAGTTGCAAACACCCAGATGACAGAGATGTTACAATTATCTGACAAAGACAAAGATGGTTCAGTGAAAAATTATGAATATGCTTGAAGCAAGTGAAAAAATTGAAAGTCTCAGCAAAGAAATAGAAGAACCAAATAGAAATTTTTAGAAATTAAAAATACAATAAGTAAAAGAAAACATCCAGCAGATGAGCTCAATATGCTGAGGTGACAGAGGAATGAATCAGATAATTTGAAGATAGACCAATAGTAATTACTCATTCTGAGCAACAGAGAGAAATAGACTTAAAAAAAAAATAAACAGAGATGCAGGGACCTGTGGGTTTGTAACAAAAGATCTAACATTCATGTAATTGAAGATCCAAAGAAAAGGAGAAAAAAGGGACTTCCTTGTAAAAGTACTCAAAGAAATAATACCAGAAAATTTCCCAAATATGGTAAAATACATAAACCTACAGATTTAAGATGGTGAGTGTATTCCAAACAGGATAAACCCAGAGAAATCTACACCATTAACATAGTCAAACTTCTGAAAACAAAAGACAAAGAAAAAACATTGAAAGCAGAGCAAGATAAACAACACCTTAAGTATAAGGAAAAAAAATCTGAATGTCAGTGAATTTCTCATCAGAAACCGCAAAGGCCAGAAGGAAATGGCAAAATAGTTTTCATGTGCTAGAAGACTGTCAACCCAGAATCTTATACCTAGAGAAAATATCCTTCATGAATAAAGGAGAAGTCACAGCATTCTCAGATGAAAAAAACTACGAGAATTTGTTGGTAGATCACCCTAAGAGAATGACTAAGTGAAGTCCTCTAAGCAAAAACGAAACAATAAAAGAAGGAATCTTGGAATATCAGAAGACAAAAACATGGAAGTCAAAATACAGGTAAAGACAGAACACCTTCCAAAACTCCTATTGAGTTTTCTAAATTATATTTAGTAGTTGAAGCAAAAATTATAAACTGGCTGCTGTTGTTCTAAATGTATAAAGAGGAAGTAGTTAACATAAATAAATCTGGGAGGATAAAAAGATATAAAGAAAGGTAAAGCTTCTATACTTCACTTGAACTGGTAAAATGAGGATGCTAGTAACTATGATAAAATTTTGTATATATGTGTGCTTGTATGTATACATATAATTTTATATTACATATAATTACATATGCTACATATTACTTCACATTTTATAAAAGTATACAATAAAACATGTTATATTAGAAATAATTTATTTTGTATCTAAATTATAATATATTTAAATAATAAAATTTGTTATATTTTATATTTCTATAAAATGTAAAATTATGTAATTATGTCAAATATACTATAGATTAAATATTTATAATTCAATATTTACAATTTAACAATAGACTAAATATTTTAAAATATACTGTAGATTAAATATTTTATATTTCTAAATTCATTCTGTTTTTGAGACAAGTTCTCCCTCTGTTGCCCAGGCTGGAGTGCAATGGTGTGATCTTGGCTCACTGCAACCTCCGCCTCACAGACTCAAGTGATTCTCCCACCTTAGCCTCCCAAATAGCTGATATAGTTAAGATACAGAGCATTTCTATTACCACAAAGATCCCTCCTCTTTCTCCTTTATGGCCACACCCATTTCCCTCCAGCTCCACACCTCCCACCTCCTTAACCTCTGGTAATCACTAATCTGTTCTCCATTTTTTAACCTTCTTTTTGGCTGGCTTTGTGTGTGTGTGTGTGTGTGTGTGTGTGTGTGTGTGTGTGTGTGACACTATCCCAGCAGGAAAAGGAGGCACTGCCTTGTTCTTGCCAAATGGGGTAAAGGTCCAGGTTCCCACTCAGCCTCCTTTGATACCAAGCAAGTATCTCTACTGTGTAGGGGTGAGAGTTCCAGCAGCTCATCAGGTCTCCACTGACACCACCATGCTCAGCTAAGTTTTGAATTTTTTTGTGGAAATGGGGTTTTGTCATATTACCCAGGCTGGTCTCAAACTGCTGGGCTCAAGTGATCCACCCACCTTGGCCTCCCACAGTGCTGGGACTACAGGCATGAGCCACAGTTATCAATGTCCTGACTGTGATATTGTACTATATATAGTTTTATATATAGTGCTATATGTACTATATACTATGGTATTACATATAGTTTTACACTATAATATTATACTATTATATTATATTGCATTATATTATAAAAGTGTGCATTATATTATAAAATGGTATTGTAATAATATAATATTCATGCCCAGCTGAGAACCCAGAAATATTTTTTACTTCATTTACATATATGTATATTTTTGATAGAAACAGGGTCTCACTATGTTGCCCAGACTGGTCGTGAACTCATGGGCTCAAGGTATCCTCTCCTCTCAGCCTGCCAAAGTGCTAGGATTACAAGCGTGAGCCACTGCTGAGAACCCAAAAATAGAGCCACACAAATATCCCCAACTCATATTTTACAAAAGTGCAAAAACAATTCAATGGAGGAAACCTAGCCTTTTGAACAAATGGTGCTGGAGTATTTGGACACCCACAGGCACAAATACAAACAATAATGAACTTGGACCTAATTTCACACCTTATGAAGAATTAACCTGGCCAGGCAAGGTGGCTCTCATGTCTGTAATCCCAGAACTAAGGGAGGCCGACTTGGGCGGATCACCTGAGGTCAGGAGTTCAAGACTAGCCTGGCCAACATGGCAAAGCCCCATCTCTACTAAAAATACCAAAAAAAAAAAAAAAAAAAAAAAAAAAAATTTAGCCAGGTGTGATGGTGTGCACCTGGAGTCTCAGATACTCAGGAGGCTGGGATGTAAGAATCGCTTGAACCCAGGAGGCAGAGGTTGCAGTGAGCTGGGATCGCGCCATTGCACTCCAGCCTGGGCAACAAGAGCAAAACTCCATCTCAAAAAAGAAAAGAAAAAAAAAAGAATTAACCCAAATAGATAATGGACATAAATGTAACATGCAAAACTATAACATTTTAGCAAAAATTCTAGCAGAAATTCTTTGGGAACTAGGGGTGGAAAAGAATTTTTGGACTCAACATTAAATGCACAATTCATAAAAGGAAAACATGGCAAATTGGACTTTATCAAAATTAAAAACTTCCTCTGTGATAGATGCTGTCAATAGGATAAAAAGATGAGCTACATACTAGGTGAATACATTTGCAAACCATGTACCTAACAAAGAATTTCTTTTTTTCTTTCTTTTTTTTTTTTGTTTTGAGGCAGAGTCTCACTCTGTCACCCAGGCTGGAGGGCAGTGGCACCATCCAGGCTCACTGCACCCTCTGCCCGCTCGGTTCAAGAAATTCTCCTGCCTCAGCCTCCCAAATAGTTGGGATTACAGGCGCACACCACCACATTTGTCTAATTTTTGTATTTTTGGTAGAGATGGGGTTTCATCGTGTTGGCCAGGCTGGTCTCAAACTCCTGGCCTCAAGTAATCCACCTGCCTTGGCCTCACAAAGTGCTGAGATTACAGGTATAAGCCACTGCATCTGGCCAGGATTTCTTTCTTTTTCCTTTCTTTCCTTTTTTCTTTTATTTTTTCCTTCCTTCTTTCCTTCCTTCCTTCCCTCCCGGTCTTTCTTTCTTTCCTTCCGTTCTTCCTTTCTTTCTCTCTCTCCCTTCCTTCCTCCTTCCTTCCTTCCTTCCTTCCTCCCTCCCTCTCCCTCCCTCTTTCCTTTCTTTTCCTTTTTCCTTTCCTTTCCTTTCTTCTTCTCTTTCAGACAGAGTCTTGCTCTGTTACCCGGGCTGGAGTGCAGTGGTGTCATCACAGCTCACTATAGCCTCAACCTCCTGGGCTCAGGTGATTCTCCCACCTCAGCTGGCACTACACAGATGCACCACCACACCCAGCTAATTAAAAAAAATTTTTTTTGTATCGACAGGATCTCCCTATGTTGCCCAGGTGGGTCTCCAACTCTTGGGCTCAAGTGATCCTCACACCTTGGTTCCCCAAAGTGCTGGAATTACAGGCGTGAGCCACTGCTCCCAGCCCTGGATTTTTTCTTAAATATATAAAGAAGGCTCAAAAATCAATAGTAAAAAACTGCACACACAATCCAATTAGAGAATGGCCAAAGACATGAACAGACATTTCACCAAAGAGGATATACAGGTGGTAAATACACACATATTCAGTTTCATTAGCCATTAGGGAAATGCAAATTCAGTTTACAATGACATATCACTACGCACCTACCAATGGCTAAAATGCAAAATCTTGACAACACCACATGCTGTGGAGGATGCCAAGAAACATGATTACTCATATATTACTGGGCGAAAACAGCTTTTCAGTTTCTTTAAAAAAACCGAATCAGTATGACCCAGCAATTTTACTCCTGGGCATTTATCCCAGATAAATAAAAACATAGGTACACACACAGACACACACACACACAAAACCTGTACATAAATGTTTATAACAGTTTATTAGTAATAGCCAAAACCTGCAAACAACCCTGACGTTCTGTTACGGATGAATGGTTAAACAACGTATATCCACACCACAGGATACAATCTGCTATGGCTTCAATGTTTGCACCTCTCCAAAATTCGTGTTGAAATTTAATCCCCAATGCAATCGCTTTAAGAGGTTGAAGCCTTAAGAGGTGATCAGTCAAGAGGGCTTTGCCCTCATGAGTAGGATTAGTGCCTTTATGAAAGGGATTGAGGGAGTCTGACCCTTTTTGGCTTTTGCCCTTTTTACCATGTGAGGACGCAGCATTCGACCCTTCTGCCATGTGAGAATACAGCTGTGAGAAGGAGCCATATTGGAAGCAGAGAGAAGCCCTCACCAGACCCAAATCTGCTAGTGCCTTAATCTTGGACTTCCCATTCTCAAGAACTGTGAGCAACACATTCTATTATTTATAAATTACCTAGGCTAAGGTATTCTATTATGGCAGCAGGAATGGACAGAGACAGTATTTAACAATCAAAAGGAATAAACTGCTGAAGAACACAGCAACCTGGATGGATAGCCAGGAATTCATGCTGAGTGAAAAAAGCCAATACTAAAAGGTTAAATACTTTGTGATTTTATATAAAATGTTCTTGAAATAATAAAATTATTAAAAGGAGCCCAGCTTGGTGGCTCATGCCTATAATCCCAGCACTTTGGGAGGCCAAGGTGGGCAGATTGCTTGAGTCTGGGAGTTCAAGACCAGCCTGGGCAACATGGTGAAACCCTGTCTCCACCATATGTACAAAAAGTTAGCTGGGCATGCCTGTGGTCCTAGCTACTTGGGGGGCCGAGGTGGGAGGATGGCTTGAGCCTGAGATATCAAGGCTGCAGTGAGCTGAGATTGTGCCACTGCACCCCAGCCTGGATGATAAAGGTCCTTCCTAAAAAAAAAAAAAACAATTATAGAAATGGAGACTAGATTACTGGTTAGCAGAGGTTAAGGAGGTGAGAGTTATGGAGTGGCATGGAAGTGGGTGTGGCCATAATGCAGCAAGAGGAGGGTAATGGAAATGCTCTGTATCTTGACTATACCAGTGTCAATATCCTGACTGTGATATTGAACTAGATATAGTTTTACAATACAATATTGTATTATAATATTGTATTATATTGTATCATTATATTATGTTGCATTATATTATAAAATTGTATTGGAATATAATGTTCCTTCCTTGGAGGAAACTGGGTAAAAAGTACATGGGATCTCTTTATATTATTTCTTATAATTGCATGTACATCTATAATTATCTCAAAATAAAATTCTGGCCAGGCGTGGTGGCCTATGTCTGTGGGAGGATCAGTTGAGGCCAGGAGTTCAAGACCAGCCTGTGCAACATAGCAAGACCCCATCTTTAGAAAAGTAAATAAAATAATTTTAATGAAAATATTATTATAAAGCAAACAACTGTGTAAACACCTTCCAATTAAGAACAAAGAACTTGTCCAGGGCTGGTCATGGTGGCTCATGCCTGTTATCCCAGCACTTTGGCAGGCTGAGACAGGAGGATCACTTGAGCCCAGGAGTTTGAGACCAGCCTGGGCAACGGAGTAAGACCCTGTCTCTACATATAAAATAAAATATAAAACAAAATAAAGTAAAATAAAATAATAGCTAGGCTAGGTGTACGCCTGTGGTCCCAGCTTCTCAGGAGGCTGAGGTGGGAGAACTGCTTGAGTCCAGGAAGTTGAGGCTGCAGTGAGCCATGATCACACCACTGCACCCCAGCTTGGGTGACAAAGCAAGACCCTGCCTCAAAAACAAAGAACAAAACAAAACTTGGCCAGTACTTTAGGAAAAAAAAAATTTTGGCCAGCACTTGAGAAGCTACTACATGTCTCTTCCTATTCAAAATTACTTCCTTCCCCTAAATGTAACCACTGTTCTGACTCTTTTTTTTTTTTTTTTTTTCTGAGGCAGGGTTTTACTGTCATGCAGGCTGGAGGCCAGTGGTGCAGTGGCGATTATGGCTCACTGCAGCCTTAACTTTCCAGACTCAAGCAATCCTCCCACTTCAGTCTCCTGAGTAGCTAGGACTACAGGCGTGCACCACCACATCTGCCTAATTTTATTTTGTTTTTAGAGATGCGGTCTCACTCTGTTGCCCAGGCTGGTCTGAAACTCTTGGACTCAAGTGATCCACCCGCCTCGGACTCCCAAAGTGCTGGGATTACAGGCACGAACCACCGTGCCCGGCCCTATTCTGACTTTTTATGGCAATAACTTTCTTGCTTTTGTTTATAGTCTTACCATGGAAGTTTGCATCCGTCAGCAAAATAGTTGGGTTTTGCCTGTTTTTTTCTGTTTAATATATGCTTCTTTGATTTTGTTTGTTTTAAAAATTATTTCATTCCTTTCTGAGTTTGCCGTTGTTCTCTAACTTCCTGAGTTAGATGCTTTCATTGATTTAGAACCTCTGTTCTACACACTTTTAAGATGAAACGTTTCCCTCTAAACACTGCTTTGATTGCATCCCCAACCAGGTTTGTCCTGAAGTATTTTCCTTATCATTCTGTTCACGATGCTCGATAAGGTCACTGTGATTTCGTTTTGACTCCCACACACAGGGAGTAGCTTTTATGTCACTGTTTGGTGACTGATTTCTAATTTAACTGCAGTGTGCTGAGGGAACATAATCTAAATCATTACCATCCTTTGAAATTTGCTGAGACTACTTTAAGGGCAGTATGTGGTCTGTTTTGTTTTGAGACGGAGTCTCGCTCTGTCACCCGGTCTGGAGTACAATGGTGTGACCTTGGCTCACTGCAACCTCTGCCTTCGGGGTTCAAGCGATTCTCCTGCCTCAGCCTCCTGAGTAGCTGGGATTACAGGCGCACGCCACCGTGCCTGGCTATTTTTTTTTTTTGTATTTTTAGTAGAGATGAGGTTTTACCATATTGGTCAGGCTGGTCTCGAACTCCTGACCTCGTGATCCGCCTCCCTCGTCCTCCCAAAGTGCTGAGATTACAGGTGGGAGCCACTGTGGATGGCCTATGGTCAATTTTTAGGGAGTTGTCAGTGTGAAAACTTAGTGGAAGTGTGTTTGCCGTATTAAAAATATGCAAGCCGGTCAGGCGCAGTGGCTCATGCCTGTAATCCCAGCACTTTGGGAGGCTGATCACGAGGTCAGGAGATCAAGACCATCCAGGCCAACATGTTGAAACCCTGTCTCTACTAAAAATACAAAAAAATTAGCTGGGCGTGTCGGCACATGCCTATAGTCCCAGCTACTCGGGAGGCTGAGGCAGGAGAATTGCTTGAATTCAGGAGGCAGAGATTGCAGTGAGCTGAGATCATGCCACTGCACTACAGCCTGAGCAACAGTGTAAAACTTTGTCTCAAAAAAAAAAATACACACACACACATATATATACACAAGCTACAGTTGTCACAGATGACCAAATTGAAACTTTCTCCCTGCATGTGTCTATGTGTAAAATTGTCAGTATGACAAAAGTCAGCAATGTGGTTGGGCACGGTGGGGTACACCTGTATTCCCAGCACTTTGGGAGGCCAAGGTGGGCGGATCACTTGAGGACAGGAGTTCTTGTGAACCCAAGAGGTGGAGGTTGCAGCCAGTTGAGACTGGAGTGCAGTGACGTGATCTCAGCTCACTGCAACCTCCACCTCCTGGGTTCAAGTGATTCTCGTGCCTCAGCCTCCCAAAGTGCTGGGATTACAGGCATGAGCCACTGCACCCAGCTGCATTTATTTTTTTAAACATTAGAGGCAGGGTTGTGCTATGTTGCCCAGGCTGATTTTGAACTCCTGGGCTCGAGTGATCCTCCTGCCTCAGCCTTTCAAGTAGCTGGGACTACAATATAAATTCAATTAATTATTTAATTATTTAATAGAGTCGAGGTCTCTCTATGTTGCTCAGGCTGGTCTTGAACTCCTGGGCTCAAGGGATCCTCCTGCCTTGGTCTCCAACAAACGTGCTGGGATTACAGGCATGAGTCACTGCACCCAGCCTACAGTACAAATTTTAAATGGTTGTATCTTCCTGGTTAATTGATCTTTATAAAATTATTATGAAGTGACTATCATTATCTCTGGTATCAATGTTTGCCCTAAAGTCAATTTTATCTGATATCATTATGGTAAAACCAACCAACTTACTGTTAACATTTGCTTTGTATTGTATATCTACTTAGAACAGTACAAGAAGTTCTTTTTGTTGTTTAATATGTTTGGAGTTACCCACTTATTATTACCTATTTTACCCTTTATTTTTTCTCCCAACTCAGACCTTTCATATGGGATCATTTTCCTTTTGCCAGAAATGCATCTTTATAATTCCCTATAGTGAGATTTTGATCCTGGCAAACTCTCTTAGCTTTTATTTGTCTAAAAATGTCTATTTTTCTCTCATTCTTAATAGACATTTTTTTTTTTGAGCTGCAGTCTTGCTCTGCTGCCCAGGCTAAAGTGCAATGGCATGATTTCAGTTTGTGAGTCAAGATGGCCAGAGGGAGACCTATGTTAATTTGATCTAAATAATTATAAGCTTGCTTCGCTCAGAGTACACTGAAGTTTATACACTGAACTAAACTATATTATTGGTGCAGTTAATTAGAAATCAAGCAGCAACAGGAGGCCTAAGGTAAAGACCATCTGAGAGCACAGTAACACCGGGGAACACCTCGGGATGGTTGCAGAGCAGGGAATACTGCTTTGGTCCCACGAATGCCTTCTCAACATGGAGACTGTATGAGGGTCTTGTAAAGAGAGCTTATGCAAAGATCTCTGAGAAGCGAGGTGACCTCTGCTTACAAGATCTGGGAGGGTCTTTGCAGATGGGAGCTGGCAATGAGGAGAAAAGCCTTGCAGGGCAGAGATCACAGATCACGGAACACCTCAGGCTCAATGCTTGGGAGGTAAAAGCCCCTTGATGCATTGGGCATGGTCAGACCCAGTGACTCCTAATCCGCTATACTTCTGATGCTCACTGCAACCTCTGCCTCCCGGGTTCAAGCAATTCTCCTGCCTCAGCCTCCTTAGTAGCTGGGATTACAGGTGTGCACCACCACGCCGGGCTAATTTTTGTATTTTAGTAGAGATGGGGTTTCACCATTTGGTCAGGCTGGTCTTGAACTCATGACTTCATGATCCACTGCCTCGGCCTCCCGTAGTGCTGGAATTACAGGTGTGAGCCACCGCGCCCAGCTTGCTTAGGTTTTTTTCTTTCGGTTTTTATTTGTTTAGAGACAAGGTCTCACTCTGTTGCTCAGGTTGGAGTGCAGTGGCTCAATCATAGCTCATTGCAGTCTTGGGTTTTTGGGATCAAGCAATTCTCCTGCCTTAGCCTCCTGGGTAGCCAGGACTGCAGGTGTGTGCCATCATGCCTGGCTAATATTTTAAAATATTTTATGTAGAAATGGGGTCTCACTGGCTGGGCGCGGTGGCTAACGCCTGTAATCCCAGCACTTTGGGAGGCCAAGCTGGGTGGATCATGAGGTCAGGAGTTCAAGACCAGCCTGACCAAACGGTGAAACCCTGTCTCTACTAAAAATACAAAAATTAGCTGGGTGTGGTGATGTGCACCTGTAGTCCCAGCTACCTGGGAGGCTGAGGCAGGAGAATTGCTCGAACCTGGGAGGCAGAGGTTGCAGTGAGCTGAGGCCATGCCATTGCACTCCAACCTGGGTGAGAGTGAGACTCCTTCTCAAAAAAAAAGAAAAAGAAAAAGAAATGGGGTCTCACTATGTTGCCCAGGCTGGTCTTGAACTTTTGGCCTCAACGAATCATCCTGCCTCAGCCTCCCAAACTATGATTACAGGCATGAGCCATCACACTCAGTCTATATAACTGATACACATTATTTACTTGAATCATATTTCTTCCTAGTAGGGTTTTGACCATACCGAACCAGTTAGAGTCTTGGTATACCCCAGTATCCCTACAATTTAAGTTAATAGAATATCTGGGAATAAAATGCACGGTTTTAATTTTACTACAACTGCTTTTCATGCTTAAAACAATTGTTGATACAAAGCATTCAGGTGACAACATCCATGTAACCAAGGTGAGTAAAGTTGAACCCTGGGAAAAAGTCATAATCGAACTACATGTAATGACAACTAAAGGGAAAGTTCAATATAAAAAATTAGACTCTAAGGATATGTTTAGGTCTATTATAATGAAAAAGATAAAGTCCTTCTGATTTTAGGAAAAATGACTATTTAACATAGGAGTGCTAAACTTCTATGAGACCAAATAGAATACTGATTAAATAGAATTTAAGTGTTAATTATTGCTTAATTTCTAAGATACAAAGAATCCTGCTTTTATAAATATCATTTTATAAATACCATTTGTTAAACAATATCAACCAGTCATTTATCAATCTAAATTATATGGTCATATTATGTAAGTATTAATCCATTGATTGACTTAAATGAGAAACCCAATAAACAGTGAACAAGTGTTTTCAATTGTCATCTGGTCCAGGCACAGTGGCTCACATCTGTAATCTCAGCACTTTTGGAGGTCACAGCAGGAGGATCTCTTGAGCTCAAGAGTTTGAGACCAGCCTGAGCAACATAGAGAGACCTTGTCTCTACATAAAATTTTTTTAAAAGTTGTCATCCTTTTAGTAGCCTGTCTATGAATAAGAATTTATATTCAGTAACTGTTTCAATATGTGACACAGCAAGAAGGCTGCCATCTGCAAGCCAGGTAGAGAGCACTCAGCAGAAACCAAATCGGCTGGCATCTTGACTTTGGACTTCCCAGCCTCTGGAACTGTGAGCAATAAATGTTGATTGTTTAAGCCATCCAGTGTATGGTATTTTGTTATGGCAGCCCAAAGAGACCAATACATATGTGAAATTTTTCATATTTAACTGAAGATTTAACTGTTAACTTGAGAATATTTTACTTAAGGGAAAAACAAAAACAAACAAACAAAAACTTCCCTGGAGAGATTCTCTGGAAATGTTGCAACTTCTAAAAAGGAGCTTAATTCACATGTACTGTGCATGGGATTCTTTATAAGATTATCACATTTCAATTTATCTGGCTCATAGATTAGACTGTGTTTAAAGGATTTTTCATAATAAAACATATTTTCATTTTTATACCAACAAGAATGAGCTTGAGTATAATTTCACATCCTATAGGTCTCCTGCTAAAAAAATGATTGATATTTTCTTATAATTTTTATCAATGAGTCTAACAATATCTAGGAAGCACTCCTAAGATTAAAAATAAACACAATCATAGATGGTTAGAGGGGGAGCAAAGCACAGAAGCCATGAAACCCAAGCCTCTTACTTTATTGATGAGGAAAATGAAGTTCAGAGAAGTTTAGGGCTTGCTTATGGTTCTCATAGCTGGCAAGAGAAAAGATGAAGCTTAAAAGTGGGGCTCTGGGCCCCTAGTTCAATGTTCTTTCTACCACACTAAGCTGCCTCATTAACTAGGTTTACAGATTTCCTCTTCAAATGACCAAGACAATACTTTAAAAGAAACCATTTTGTTAAGAGTACATTATATTATATACATATTATAATACATTCAGCAGAGTTAAATATATTCTCTGTGGATTTTTGGAAAGCCATACTTTGTTACTGATTGTTAATATGGCAAATTTATAGAGCAGATGTCAAATCTTTATTTTAAAAGTTTAAAAATCCACTTTGGTGTCTGAGTGGGCAATGTACAAAAAAAAAATCCACTTTTGTTTCATCCACATGCAGTTTAGCAACAGAAACACACTTTTAAACAAATTATGGATACAATATGACAATGTTACCATTGACCAAATGTTTGATATTGGGATTCTACTTGTACTAGATAAGTTAGAAACTTCAAAAATATCCCAGGATATACAATATGTAATTGAAAATAAACTCACAGGACTACAAGCATGAAATAGTACTTGGGTAGCCTTTACTTTATCTTCTGTCTTTATAACAGAGATTGGTAACTAATGGAACACATGCTTAAAAGACTCACAAGGTAATAATCTGCATGGCATAATCAGGGCTGTTGTAGGCCAAATTGTAAAGTGTCCAAGTTATTCTTCCTCCCTTTCAGAATTTCTCCATCTTCCTTCTCAGTCTCTTTCTTAAATTTTGTCTTATATATCCTTCACTCACGTCCAATTACTAAGCTGTTGGAAATAAGTGCTTATTCTCCAATATCGCAAGGAAGAATCAGCACTCAGACAAAAGGTTTCTCAGCAAGTTATCTTTACTTTCTGCAGAAAGGGCACCACTCACTAGCAGCAGTCTTGCCATGAGAGTGCAATGAACAAAGAAAAAATAGGCATATTTATATCTAATGCATCCAGCCCCTACTGCTATGTCCTAATTCCATTGGCTGGAATTGGACCTCACAGTCTAGGCTACACCTGATTGGCTAGCAGTTTAAAACTTTCCTAAAGTGGTAAAGGCAAAGAGAAAAGAGGAAGCAGCTTGCGGAATGCCGAGAAAGGCAAAAACACTTCCAAATAAGGAAGGAGAGGAAACTATGATCTAAGGCTTGCCTGGGCTTGTCCAGACATGTCAGGGCAAATATCTGGGCTAGAATGTAAAAATCAAGAGCACAGAAGACACTTATTTCCTTATTATAACCGACAGCTACTTGCAAATATCAGCAAATGTTTTGGGGTAAATTAATTTTTAAAAGAAAAAGGTAAGAGGAAAGTTTTGAAGAGGTACTCTCAGTTATTTCATTTTTCACACAAAGAGTGATTACATGTGCACTATGTCTCTCATGTAAAAATAAGTAAGACTGCATGAAAATTGGGCATGTTATCTCTGAAATGTCGGCAACAATTTTTGTAGAGAGAATTGGGTAAACTATTCAGAATACATTGAGGGCCCTTCTGTATTATAGATTGCCAGCTCAATGGAAATATCTGTGCCTATCCTCTAAACATTTTATGTGGCCAGTTAGTCAAAATGCATTCCTGCTTTTGTCTCTCACTCCATCCAGAGCTCAGGGTTAGGTCTTCACTGCCCTGTGTCCTCTGCTCACCAGGAGGTCTAGGTGATTCTGCCACAGCCTCAGCCTCCACCACTCTGTGAACTGCCAGTATTGGAAGATTCAGAGCTAAGACTCCAGGACACCCTGAAGTCAAGAAAGGCGCCACTATCTCCAAGCCAGACCGGATCACCTGTCTGTAGCAAAGGAAAGAGCCCTGCAATGTGAAGAGACATGAGACAGTAATCAAATACCCAGCCAAGGGCCAAGATGGCTGACTAGGAGCAGCTGCGGTTGGAGGCTCCCGCTGAGAATGAAAAAGGTGAGTGAATCCTACACTGGCAACTAAGGTATCCAGGATCTCTCACTGGGACTGACTGGGCAGTTGGCATGATCCATGGAAAGTGAGGAAAGGCAGGGTGGAGTGACAGCCCACCCGGGAGCCACATGGGGCAAGGGCAGCTCCCACCCCCAGCCAAGGGAATCCAATCGGATGAGTGATTGCACTACCCTACCTGGGAAACCACGCTTTTTGCACAGATCTGTGCAACCCACAGATCATGAGCCCACATCACCAGAGCCTTGGGTGCCAAGTACAGAGCTGTGTAGATTCTTGTCAGCCGCTAAGACTACCAAGTTCCCAGGGGAACGGGTGGCTGCCATCCCTTGGGCTGCCTGCTGCCTAAAAGGACTGAGTCCCAGGGGGAGGAGCAGCCGACATTACTGCAGCTCCAGTCTGCTGTTTTCCCCTGCTGGTGCCGGGGAGACTGGGCGGTTTGCACCCAGGAGCAATTCCCCACAGCGCGGCACAGTGGCAGTGGAAGATCGTGGCCAGACTGCCTCTTAACGCCAGACTCGGACCCATCTCTTCTCACTGGGCAGGGCCTCCCTGTGGTAATTTCAGCAATTCCAGCCAGGGTTTTCTGGACAGAACTTTGATCTCCCCGGGATGGAGTCCCGCAGGGAGGGGCGGCCACAGTCTCTGCGGATCAGTGGACTTAGTTTTTCCCCCTGCTGGCCCTGAGGAATCCGGGCAGTCCGGGTGAGTGGGGTTCCCCACAGCGTAGTGCACCCTCTCTGCCAAGTGGCAGCCAGAGTGCTTCGTTCAGCAGGTCCCTGATCTCTTGCTTTCTGACCACCCTCCCCCCTCCCAAAGGGGTCGCCAGACACTTTATACAGGAGAGGAGTGCTCCCTGGGACAGAGATCCCAGAGGAAGGAACGGCATCCATCTTTGCTGTTCTGCAGCCTCCACTGGTGACACCTCCAGAGGTGGGAGGAACCCAGAGGAATAAAGTCTGGAGCGGACCCCCAGCAAACTGCAGTGGCCCTATGGAAGAGGGGCCTGTTAACAGAAAAACAAACAGAAAGCAACAATAACAACAGCATCAACAAAAATGTCCCCACAAAACCCCATCCAAAGGTAGCAGCCTCAAAGACCCAAGCTAGATAAACTTAGGAAGATGAGAAAGAATCAACACAACAACGCTGAAAACTCAAAAAGCCAGAGTGCCTCTTCTCCAAATGATTGTAACAGGTCTCCAGCAAGGGCACAGAACTGGGCTGAGGCTGAGGTGGATGAACTGACAGAAGTAAACTTCAGAAGGTGGGTAATAACAAACTTTGCTGAGCTAAAGCAGTATGTTCTAATGTAATGTAAAGAAGCTAAGAACCATGAGAAAACATTACAGGAGTTGTTAACCAGAATAACCAGTTTAGAGAGGAACATAAATGACCCGATGGTGCTGAAAAACACAACACAAGAACTTCACAATGCAACAGCAAGTGTCAGTAACCAAATAGACCAAGACGAGGAAATAATTTCAGAGCCTGAGGACTATCTTTCTGAAATAAGACAGATAAAATTAGAGAAAATGAATGAAAAGGAATGAACAAAACTTCCGAGAACTATGAGATTATGTAGAAAGACTAAACTTACAACTGATTGGGGCACTTGAAAGAGATGGGGAGAACAGAACTGAATTGGAAAACATACTTCAGGATATCATTCAGGAGAACTTCCCCAACCGAACAAGACAGGCCAACACTGAAATTCAGGAAATACAGAGAACCCCAGTAAGATACCCCACGAGAAGATCAACCCCAAGGTACATAATCATCAGATTCTCCAAGGTCAAATGAAGGAAGAAAAGCCAGGTCACCTATAAAGGGAACCCCATCAGACTAACAGTGGCCCTCTCAGTAGAAACTCTACAAGCCAGAAGAAATTGGGGGCCAATATTCAACACTCTTAAAGAAAAGAATTTCCAACCCAGAATCTCATCTGGCCAAACTAAACTTCATAAGTGAAGGAGAAATAAAATCCTTTTCAGACAAGCAAATGCTGAGGGAATTCATCACTGCCAAGACTGCCTTGCAAGAGTTCCTGAAGGAAGCACTAAATACGGAAAGGGAGAAACATTGCCAGCCACTACAAAAACACACTGATGTACACAGACCAATGAACTATGAAGCAACTACACCAACAAATCTGAAAAATAACCAGCTAGCATCATGATGACAGGATCAAATTCACACATCACAATATTAACCTTAAGTGGAAATGGGCTAAATGCCCCAATTAAAAGACACAGAATGGCAAGCTGGATAAAGAGTCAAGCCCCATCAGTGTGCTATATTCAAGAGACCCATCTCATGTGCAAAGACACACATAGGCTCAAAATAAAGTGATGGAGGAAAATCTACCGGGCAAATAGAAAGCAGAAAAAGCAGGGGTTACAATGCTAGTTTCTGACAAAACCAACTTTAAACCAACAAAGATCAAAAAAGACAAAGAAGGGCAGTACATAATGGTAAAGGGTTCAATTCAACAAAAGACCTAACTATCCTAAATATATATGTGCCCAGTACAGGAACACCCAGATTCATAAAACAAGTTCTTAGAGACCTACAAAAAGACTTAGGGTCCCACACAATAATGGCAGGAGACTTTAACACCCCACTGTCAATATTAGACAGATCACTGAGACACAAAATTAACAAAGATATTCAGGACTTGAAGTCAACTCTGGCTTAAGTGGACCTGATAGATACCTATAGAAACAAAACAATAGAATATAAATTATTCTCCACCCTGAAATAATAGAATATAAATCTTCCTCGGTGCCACATGGCAAATTACTGTAAAATCAATCACATAATTGGAAGTAAAACACTCCTCAGCAAATTCAAAAGAACTGAAATAATAACAAACAGTGTCTTAGACCACAGTGCCATCAAATTAGAACTCAAGACTAAGAAACTCACTCAGGGCTGATGCCCTTTTCGGCCTCAGCCCACCCGCACCTGGGTGAAAAAAAAAAAAAAAAGAAACTCACTCAGAACCACACAACTACATGGAAATTGAACAACCTGCATCTGAATGACTCCTAGGTAAATTATGAAATTAAGGCAGAAATCAAGAAGTTATTTGAAATCAATGAGAACGAAGAGACAAGGTAAAAGAATTTCTGAGATGTAGCTAAAGCAGTGTTAGGAGTGAAATTTATAGCACTAAAGGCCCACATCAAAAAGCTGGAAAGATCTCAATCAACATCCTAACATCACAACTAAAAGAACTAGCGAAACAAGAGGAAACAAACCCCAAATCTAGCAGAAGACAAGAAATAACCAAGATCAGAACAGAACTGAAGGAGACAGAGACAGAAAGAAACCTTCCAAAAAAAAAAAAAAAATCAATGAATCCAGGAGCTGGTTTTTTGAAAAAATTAATAAAATAGATAGATGCTAGCTAGACTAATAAAGAAAAAAAGAGAGAAGAATAAAATAGACACAACAAGAAAATGATAAAGGAACTATCACCACTGACGCTGCAGAAATACAAACAACCATCAGAGAATACTATAAACACTTCCATGCAAAGAAACTAGAAAATCTAGAAGAAAATGATAGATTTCTGAACACATATACCATCCCAAGACAGCCAGGAAGAAGTTGAATGCCTGAATAGACCAATAACAAGTTCTGAAATTGAGGCAGTAATAAATAGCCTAACAACAACAACAACAACAACAACAACAAAAACCCAGGATGAGACAGATTTACAGCTGAATTCTACCAGAGATTCAAAGAGGAGCTGGTACCATTTCTTCTGAAATGATTCCAAACAACTGAAAAGGAGGAACTCCTCCCTAATTTATTTTATGATAAAATAAATTAGGTATAAATCCTGATACCAAAACCTGGCAGAGACACAACAACAACAAAAATAAAACTTCAGGCAATATCCGTGACTGGTAAACTGAACCCAGCAGCACATCAAAAAGCTTATCCATCACGATCAAGTTGGCTTCATCCCTGGGATGCAAGGCTGGTTCAACATATGCAAATCAATAAACATAATTAATCACATAAACAGAACTAAAGACAAAAACCGCATGACCATGTCATTAGATGCAAAAAAGACCTTTGATAAAATTCAACATTCCTTCATGTTAAAAAGTCTCAATAAACTAAGTATTGATGGAACATACCTAAAAATAATGAGAGCCATTTATGACAAACCCATAGTCAATATCATACTGAATGGACAAAAGCTGGAAGTATTCCTCTTGAAAACTGGCACAAGACAAGGTTGCCCTCTCCTACCACTCCTATTCAACATAGTATTGGGAGTTCTGGCCAGCGCAATCAGGCAAGAGAAATAAATAATGGGTATTCAAATAGGAAGAAAGGAAGTTAAACTATCTCTGCAGATGACATGATTTTATATCAGAAAACCCCATTGTCTCAGCCCAAAAGCTGTTTGGGCTTTTTTCTTTTCTTTTTTTTTTTTTTCGAGACAGAGTCTTACTCTGTCACCCAGGCTGGAGTGCAATGGCATGATCTTGGCTCACTGCAACCTCTGCCTCCCGGGTTCAAGTGATTCTCATTCCTCAGCCTCTCAAGTAGCTAGGACTACAGGTGCATGCCACCATGCCCAGCTAATTTTTATATTTTTAGTAGAGACGGGGTTTCGCCATGTTGGCCAGGCTGGTCTTGAACCCCTGACCTCAGGTGATCCACCCACCTCAGCCTCCCAAAGTGATGGGATTACAGGTGTGAGCCACCGCACCTGGCCACAAGCTTTTTTTTTTTTTTCAGAAACCAGTTATTCCTGAGGCCACAAGCTTTTTAAGCTGATAAGCAACTTCAGCAAATTCTCAGGATACATATTCAGTGTGCAAAAATCACAAGTATTCCTATACACCAACAATAGATAAGCAGAGAGCCAAATCATGAATGAACTCCCATTTACTGCAAAGAGGATAAAACACCTAGGAATACAGCTAACAAGGGAAGCAAAGGACCTTTTCAAGGGAAGTTACAAACCACTGCTCAAGGAAATCAGAGGGATAGAAACAAATGAAAAAACATTACATGCTCAAGGATAGGAAGAATCAATGTCAAGAAAATGGCCATACTGTCCAAAGTAATTTGTAGATTAAATCCTAGTCCCATTAAACTACCATTGACATTCTTCACAGAATTAGAAAAAACTACTTTAGGCCGGGCGTGGTGGCTCATGCCTGTAATCCAAGCACTTTGGAGGCCAAGGCAGGCGGATCACCTGCGGTCGGGAGTTCAAGACCACCCTGCCCAACATGGTTAAACCCTGTCTTAAAAAAAAAAAAAAAAAAAAAAAGAAAAAACTACTTTAAAATTCATATGGAACCAAAAAAGAGCCTGTATAGCCAAGACAATCCTATAAGCAAAAAGAACAAAGCTGGAAGCATCATGCTACCAGACGTCAATCTATACTACAAAGCTACAGTAAACAAAACAGCATGGTACTGGTACAAAAACAGACACATAGATCAATGGAACAGAATAGAGAACTCAGAAATAAGACTGTACATCTACATGCATCTGATCTTTGACAAACCTGACAAAAATAAGCAATGGAAAAAAGATTCCCTATTTAATAAATAGTGCTGGGAGAACAGGCTAGCCATTTGCAGAAAATTGAAACTGGACCCTTTCCTTACACCTTATACAAAAATTAACTCAAGATGGATTGAAGACTTAAATGTAAAATCCAAAACTGTAAAAACTCTGGAAGAAAGTCTTGGGAATACCATTCAGAACATAGGCCTGGGCAAAGATTTCATGATGAAAATGTCAAAAGCAATTGCAACAAAAGCAAAAATTGACAAATGGGATCTAATCTAAAGAACTTCTGCACAGCAAAAGAAACTATCATCAGAGTGAACAGACAACCCACAGAATGGGAGAAAGTTTTTGCAATCTATCCACCTGACAAAGATCTAATATCCAGAATCTACAAGAAACTTAAACAAATGTACAAGAACAAAAACAAACAATCCCATTAAAAAGTGGACAAAGGATATGAACAGACACTTTTTAAAAGAAGACATTCATGTGGCCAACAAACATATGAAAAACACTCAATGTCACTAATTATTAGAGAAATGCAAATCAAAACTACAATGAGATACCATTTCATGCCAGTCAGAATGGTGATTATTAAAAAGTGAAGAAACAACAGATGCTAGTGAGGCTGTGGAGAAATAGAAATGCTTTTACATTGTTGGTGGGAATGTAAGCTAGTTCAACCTTTGTGGAAGACAGTGTTGTGATTCCTCAAAGACCCAGAACCAGAAATACCAGTTGACCCAGCAATCCCATTACTGGGTATGTACCCAAAGGAGTATAAATCATTCTATTATAAAGATACATGTACACATATGTTTATTGCAGCACTATTCACAATAGCAAAGACATGGAATCAACCTAAATGCCTATCATTTCAAGAAAATGTGATTAAAGAAAATGTGGTTCATATATACCATGAAATACTACACAGCCGTAAAAAGGAATGAAACCATGTCCTTTGCAGGGACATGGATGGAGCTGGAAGCCATTATTCTCAGCAAACTAATGCAGGACCAGAAAACCAAACACCACGTGTTCTCACTTAAAAGTGGGAGCTGAACAATGAGAAGACATGAACACAGGGAGGGGAATAACACACACTGGGGCCTGTCAGGGGTGGGGGTGGCAGGAGGGAGAGCATCAGGAAAAATAGCTAATGCATGCTGAGCTTAATACCTAGGTGATGGGTTGATAGGTACAGCAAACCACCATGGCACACGTTTACCCATCTAACAAACCTGCACATCCTGCACATGTATCCCAGAACTTAAAACATTTTAAAAAATGTGTACCTCCTGAAATTCCAATTTTATACTCGTTTTGTTTGTTTAAGTTCCTTGTAGATTCTGGATATTAGACCTTTTTCAGGTGGCTAGATTGCAAAAACTTTCTCCCATTCTGTAGGTTGTCTGTTCACTCTGATGATAGTTTCTTTTGCTGTGCAGAAGCTCTTTAGTTTAATTAGATCCCATTTGTCAATTTTTGCTTTTGTTGCAATTGCTTTTGACATTTTCATCATGAAATCTTTTCCCAGGCCTATGTCCTAATTGGTATTCCCAAGATTTTCTTCTAGGGTTTTCACGGTTTTGG